>JALIRH010000021.1:0-7500 GCA_023055505.1 Callipepla californica brunnescens | reverse complement strand
GGTTAGGGTTAGGGTTAGGGTTAGGGTTAGGGTTAGGGTTAGGGTTAGGGTTAGGGTTAGGGTTAGGGTTAGGGTTAGGGTTAGGGTTAGGGTTAGGGTTAGGGTTAGGGTTAGGGTTAGGGTTAGGGTTAGGGTTAGGGTTAGGGTTAGGGTTAGGGTTAGGGTTAGGGTTAGGGTTAGGGTTAGGGTTAGGGTTAGGGTTAGGGTTAGGGTTAGGGTTAGGGTTAGGGTTAGGGTTAGGGTTAGGGTTAGGGTTAGGGTTAGGGTTAGGGTTAGGGTTAGGGTTAGGGTTAGGGTTAGGGTTAGGGTTAGGGTTAGGGTTAGGGTTAGGGTTAGGGTTAGGGTTAGGGTTAGGGTTAGGGTTAGGGTTAGGGTTAGGGTTAGGGTTAGGGTTAGGGTTAGGGTTAGGGTTAGGGTTAGGGTTAGGGTTAGGGTTAGGGTTAGGGTTAGGGTTAGGGTTAGGGTTAGGGTTAGGGTTAGGGTTAGGGTTAGGGTTAGGGTTAGGGTTAGGGTTAGGGTTAGGGTTAGGGTTAGGGTTAGGGTTAGGGTTAGGGTTAGGGTTAGGGTTAGGGTTAGGGTTAGGGTTAGGGTTAGGGTTAGGGTTAGGGTTAGGGTTAGGGTTAGGGTTAGGGTTAGGGTTAGGGTTAGGGTTAGGGTTAGGGTTAGGGTTAGGGTTAGGGTTAGGGTTAGGGTTAGGGTTAGGGTTAGGGTTAGGGTTAGGGTTAGGGTTAGGGTTAGGGTTAGGGTTAGGGTTAGGGTTAGGGTTAGGGTTAGGGTTAGGGTTAGGGTTAGGGTTAGGGTTAGGGTTAGGGTTAGGGTTAGGGTTAGGGTTAGGGTTAGGGTTAGGGTTAGGGTTAGGGTTAGGGTTAGGGTTAGGGTTAGGGTTAGGGTTAGGGTTAGGGTTAGGGTTAGGGTTAGGGTTAGGGTTAGGGTTAGGGTTAGGGTTAGGGTTAGGGTTAGGGTTAGGGTTAGGGTTAGGGTTAGGGTTAGGGTTAGGGTTAGGGTTAGGGTTAGGGTTAGGGTTAGGGTTAGGGTTAGGGTTAGGGTTAGGGTTAGGGTTAGGGTTAGGGTTAGGGTTAGGGTTAGGGTTAGGGTTAGGGTTAGGGTTAGGGTTAGGGTTAGGGTTAGGGTTAGGGTTAGGGTTAGGGTTAGGGTTAGGGTTAGGGTTAGGGTTAGGGTTAGGGTTAGGGTTAGGGTTAGGGTTAGGGTTAGGGTTAGGGTTAGGGTTAGGGTTAGGGTTAGGGTTAGGGTTAGGGTTAGGGTTAGGGTTAGGGTTAGGGTTAGGGTTAGGGTTAGGGTTAGGGTTAGGGTTAGGGTTAGGGTTAGGGTTAGGGTTAGGGTTAGGGTTAGGGTTAGGGTTAGGGTTAGGGTTAGGGTTAGGGTTAGGGTTAGGGTTAGGGTTAGGGTTAGGGTTAGGGTTAGGGTTAGGGTTAGGGTTAGGGTTAGGGTTAGGGTTAGGGTTAGGGTTAGGGTTAGGGTTAGGGTTAGGGTTAGGGTTAGGGTTAGGGTTAGGGTTAGGGTTAGGGTTAGGGTTAGGGTTAGGGTTAGGGTTAGGGTTAGGGTTAGGGTTAGGGTTAGGGTTAGGGTTAGGGTTAGGGTTAGGGTTAGGGTTAGGGTTAGGGTTAGGGTTAGGGTTAGGGTTAGGGTTAGGGTTAGGGTTAGGGTTAGGGTTAGGGTTAGGGTTAGGGTTAGGGTTAGGGTTAGGGTTAGGGTTAGGGTTAGGGTTAGGGTTAGGGTTAGGGTTAGGGTTAGGGTTAGGGTTAGGGTTAGGGTTAGGGTTAGGGTTAGGGTTAGGGTTAGGGTTAGGGTTAGGGTTAGGGTTAGGGTTAGGGTTAGGGTTAGGGTTAGGGTTAGGGTTAGGGTTAGGGTTAGGGTTAGGGTTAGGGTTAGGGTTAGGGTTAGGGTTAGGGTTAGGGTTAGGGTTAGGGTTAGGGTTAGGGTTAGGGTTAGGGTTAGGGTTAGGGTTAGGGTTAGGGTTAGGGTTAGGGTTAGGGTTAGGGTTAGGGTTAGGGTTAGGGTTAGGGTTAGGGTTAGGGTTAGGGTTAGGGTTAGGGTTAGGGTTAGGGTTAGGGTTAGGGTTAGGGTTAGGGTTAGGGTTAGGGTTAGGGTTAGGGTTAGGGTTAGGGTTAGGGTTAGGGTTAGGGTTAGGGTTAGGGTTAGGGTTAGGGTTAGGGTTAGGGTTAGGGTTAGGGTTAGGGTTAGGGTTAGGGTTAGGGTTAGGGTTAGGGTTAGGGTTAGGGTTAGGGTTAGGGTTAGGGTTAGGGTTAGGGTTAGGGTTAGGGTTAGGGTTAGGGTTAGGGTTAGGGTTAGGGTTAGGGTTAGGGTTAGGGTTAGGGTTAGGGTTAGGGTTAGGGTTAGGGTTAGGGTTAGGGTTAGGGTTAGGGTTAGGGTTAGGGTTAGGGTTAGGGTTAGGGTTAGGGTTAGGGTTAGGGTTAGGGTTAGGGTTAGGGTTAGGGTTAGGGTTAGGGTTAGGGTTAGGGTTAGGGTTAGGGTTAGGGTTAGGGTTAGGGTTAGGGTTAGGGTTAGGGTTAGGGTTAGGGTTAGGGTTAGGGTTAGGGTTAGGGTTAGGGTTAGGGTTAGGGTTAGGGTTAGGGTTAGGGTTAGGGTTAGGGTTAGGGTTAGGGTTAGGGTTAGGGTTAGGGTTAGGGTTAGGGTTAGGGTTAGGGTTAGGGTTAGGGTTAGGGTTAGGGTTAGGGTTAGGGTTAGGGTTAGGGTTAGGGTTAGGGTTAGGGTTAGGGTTAGGGTTAGGGTTAGGGTTAGGGTTAGGGTTAGGGTTAGGGTTAGGGTTAGGGTTAGGGTTAGGGTTAGGGTTAGGGTTAGGGTTAGGGTTAGGGTTAGGGTTAGGGTTAGGGTTAGGGTTAGGGTTAGGGTTAGGGTTAGGGTTAGGGTTAGGGTTAGGGTTAGGGTTAGGGTTAGGGTTAGGGTTAGGGTTAGGGTTAGGGTTAGGGTTAGGGTTAGGGTTAGGGTTAGGGTTAGGGTTAGGGTTAGGGTTAGGGTTAGGGTTAGGGTTAGGGTTAGGGTTAGGGTTAGGGTTAGGGTTAGGGTTAGGGTTAGGGTTAGGGTTAGGGTTAGGGTTAGGGTTAGGGTTAGGGTTAGGGTTAGGGTTAGGGTTAGGGTTAGGGTTAGGGTTAGGGTTAGGGTTAGGGTTAGGGTTAGGGTTAGGGTTAGGGTTAGGGTTAGGGTTAGGGTTAGGGTTAGGGTTAGGGTTAGGGTTAGGGTTAGGGTTAGGGTTAGGGTTAGGGTTAGGGTTAGGGTTAGGGTTAGGGTTAGGGTTAGGGTTAGGGTTAGGGTTAGGGTTAGGGTTAGGGTTAGGGTTAGGGTTAGGGTTAGGGTTAGGGTTAGGGTTAGGGTTAGGGTTAGGGTTAGGGTTAGGGTTAGGGTTAGGGTTAGGGTTAGGGTTAGGGTTAGGGTTAGGGTTAGGGTTAGGGTTAGGGTTAGGGTTAGGGTTAGGGTTAGGGTTAGGGTTAGGGTTAGGGTTAGGGTTAGGGTTAGGGTTAGGGTTAGGGTTAGGGTTAGGGTTAGGGTTAGGGTTAGGGTTAGGGTTAGGGTTAGGGTTAGGGTTAGGGTTAGGGTTAGGGTTAGGGTTAGGGTTAGGGTTAGGGTTAGGGTTAGGGTTAGGGTTAGGGTTAGGGTTAGGGTTAGGGTTAGGGTTAGGGTTAGGGTTAGGGTTAGGGTTAGGGTTAGGGTTAGGGTTAGGGTTAGGGTTAGGGTTAGGGTTAGGGTTAGGGTTAGGGTTAGGGTTAGGGTTAGGGTTAGGGTTAGGGTTAGGGTTAGGGTTAGGGTTAGGGTTAGGGTTAGGGTTAGGGTTAGGGTTAGGGTTAGGGTTAGGGTTAGGGTTAGGGTTAGGGTTAGGGTTAGGGTTAGGGTTAGGGTTAGGGTTAGGGTTAGGGTTAGGGTTAGGGTTAGGGTTAGGGTTAGGGTTAGGGTTAGGGTTAGGGTTAGGGTTAGGGTTAGGGTTAGGGTTAGGGTTAGGGTTAGGGTTAGGGTTAGGGTTAGGGTTAGGGTTAGGGTTAGGGTTAGGGTTAGGGTTAGGGTTAGGGTTAGGGTTAGGGTTAGGGTTAGGGTTAGGGTTAGGGTTAGGGTTAGGGTTAGGGTTAGGGTTAGGGTTAGGGTTAGGGTTAGGGTTAGGGTTAGGGTTAGGGTTAGGGTTAGGGTTAGGGTTAGGGTTAGGGTTAGGGTTAGGGTTAGGGTTAGGGTTAGGGTTAGGGTTAGGGTTAGGGTTAGGGTTAGGGTTAGGGTTAGGGTTAGGGTTAGGGTTAGGGTTAGGGTTAGGGTTAGGGTTAGGGTTAGGGTTAGGGTTAGGGTTAGGGTTAGGGTTAGGGTTAGGGTTAGGGTTAGGGTTAGGGTTAGGGTTAGGGTTAGGGTTAGGGTTAGGGTTAGGGTTAGGGTTAGGGTTAGGGTTAGGGTTAGGGTTAGGGTTAGGGTTAGGGTTAGGGTTAGGGTTAGGGTTAGGGTTAGGGTTAGGGTTAGGGTTAGGGTTAGGGTTAGGGTTAGGGTTAGGGTTAGGGTTAGGGTTAGGGTTAGGGTTAGGGTTAGGGTTAGGGTTAGGGTTAGGGTTAGGGTTAGGGTTAGGGTTAGGGTTAGGGTTAGGGTTAGGGTTAGGGTTAGGGTTAGGGTTAGGGTTAGGGTTAGGGTTAGGGTTAGGGTTAGGGTTAGGGTTAGGGTTAGGGTTAGGGTTAGGGTTAGGGTTAGGGTTAGGGTTAGGGTTAGGGTTAGGGTTAGGGTTAGGGTTAGGGTTAGGGTTAGGGTTAGGGTTAGGGTTAGGGTTAGGGTTAGGGTTAGGGTTAGGGTTAGGGTTAGGGTTAGGGTTAGGGTTAGGGTTAGGGTTAGGGTTAGGGTTAGGGTTAGGGTTAGGGTTAGGGTTAGGGTTAGGGTTAGGGTTAGGGTTAGGGTTAGGGTTAGGGTTAGGGTTAGGGTTAGGGTTAGGGTTAGGGTTAGGGTTAGGGTTAGGGTTAGGGTTAGGGTTAGGGTTAGGGTTAGGGTTAGGGTTAGGGTTAGGGTTAGGGTTAGGGTTAGGGTTAGGGTTAGGGTTAGGGTTAGGGTTAGGGTTAGGGTTAGGGTTAGGGTTAGGGTTAGGGTTAGGGTTAGGGTTAGGGTTAGGGTTAGGGTTAGGGTTAGGGTTAGGGTTAGGGTTAGGGTTAGGGTTAGGGTTAGGGTTAGGGTTAGGGTTAGGGTTAGGGTTAGGGTTAGGGTTAGGGTTAGGGTTAGGGTTAGGGTTAGGGTTAGGGTTAGGGTTAGGGTTAGGGTTAGGGTTAGGGTTAGGGTTAGGGTTAGGGTTAGGGTTAGGGTTAGGGTTAGGGTTAGGGTTAGGGTTAGGGTTAGGGTTAGGGTTAGGGTTAGGGTTAGGGTTAGGGTTAGGGTTAGGGTTAGGGTTAGGGTTAGGGTTAGGGTTAGGGTTAGGGTTAGGGTTAGGGTTAGGGTTAGGGTTAGGGTTAGGGTTAGGGTTAGGGTTAGGGTTAGGGTTAGGGTTAGGGTTAGGGTTAGGGTTAGGGTTAGGGTTAGGGTTAGGGTTAGGGTTAGGGTTAGGGTTAGGGTTAGGGTTAGGGTTAGGGTTAGGGTTAGGGTTAGGGTTAGGGTTAGGGTTAGGGTTAGGGTTAGGGTTAGGGTTAGGGTTAGGGTTAGGGTTAGGGTTAGGGTTAGGGTTAGGGTTAGGGTTAGGGTTAGGGTTAGGGTTAGGGTTAGGGTTAGGGTTAGGGTTAGGGTTAGGGTTAGGGTTAGGGTTAGGGTTAGGGTTAGGGTTAGGGTTAGGGTTAGGGTTAGGGTTAGGGTTAGGGTTAGGGTTAGGGTTAGGGTTAGGGTTAGGGTTAGGGTTAGGGTTAGGGTTAGGGTTAGGGTTAGGGTTAGGGTTAGGGTTAGGGTTAGGGTTAGGGTTAGGGTTAGGGTTAGGGTTAGGGTTAGGGTTAGGGTTAGGGTTAGGGTTAGGGTTAGGGTTAGGGTTAGGGTTAGGGTTAGGGTTAGGGTTAGGGTTAGGGTTAGGGTTAGGGTTAGGGTTAGGGTTAGGGTTAGGGTTAGGGTTAGGGTTAGGGTTAGGGTTAGGGTTAGGGTTAGGGTTAGGGTTAGGGTTAGGGTTAGGGTTAGGGTTAGGGTTAGGGTTAGGGTTAGGGTTAGGGTTAGGGTTAGGGTTAGGGTTAGGGTTAGGGTTAGGGTTAGGGTTAGGGTTAGGGTTAGGGTTAGGGTTAGGGTTAGGGTTAGGGTTAGGGTTAGGGTTAGGGTTAGGGTTAGGGTTAGGGTTAGGGTTAGGGTTAGGGTTAGGGTTAGGGTTAGGGTTAGGGTTAGGGTTAGGGTTAGGGTTAGGGTTAGGGTTAGGGTTAGGGTTAGGGTTAGGGTTAGGGTTAGGGTTAGGGTTAGGGTTAGGGTTAGGGTTAGGGTTAGGGTTAGGGTTAGGGTTAGGGTTAGGGTTAGGGTTAGGGTTAGGGTTAGGGTTAGGGTTAGGGTTAGGGTTAGGGTTAGGGTTAGGGTTAGGGTTAGGGTTAGGGTTAGGGTTAGGGTTAGGGTTAGGGTTAGGGTTAGGGTTAGGGTTAGGGTTAGGGTTAGGGTTAGGGTTAGGGTTAGGGTTAGGGTTAGGGTTAGGGTTAGGGTTAGGGTTAGGGTTAGGGTTAGGGTTAGGGTTAGGGTTAGGGTTAGGGTTAGGGTTAGGGTTAGGGTTAGGGTTAGGGTTAGGGTTAGGGTTAGGGTTAGGGTTAGGGTTAGGGTTAGGGTTAGGGTTAGGGTTAGGGTTAGGGTTAGGGTTAGGGTTAGGGTTAGGGTTAGGGTTAGGGTTAGGGTTAGGGTTAGGGTTAGGGTTAGGGTTAGGGTTAGGGTTAGGGTTAGGGTTAGGGTTAGGGTTAGGGTTAGGGTTAGGGTTAGGGTTAGGGTTAGGGTTAGGGTTAGGGTTAGGGTTAGGGTTAGGGTTAGGGTTAGGGTTAGGGTTAGGGTTAGGGTTAGGGTTAGGGTTAGGGTTAGGGTTAGGGTTAGGGTTAGGGTTAGGGTTAGGGTTAGGGTTAGGGTTAGGGTTAGGGTTAGGGTTAGGGTTAGGGTTAGGGTTAGGGTTAGGGTTAGGGTTAGGGTTAGGGTTAGGGTTAGGGTTAGGGTTAGGGTTAGGGTTAGGGTTAGGGTTAGGGTTAGGGTTAGGGTTAGGGTTAGGGTTAGGGTTAGGGTTAGGGTTAGGGTTAGGGTTAGGGTTAGGGTTAGGGTTAGGGTTAGGGTTAGGGTTAGGGTTAGGGTTAGGGTTAGGGTTAGGGTTAGGGTTAGGGTTAGGGTTAGGGTTAGGGTTAGGGTTAGGGTTAGGGTTAGGGTTAGGGTTAGGGTTAGGGTTAGGGTTAGGGTTAGGGTTAGGGTTAGGGTTAGGGTTAGGGTTAGGGTTAGGGTTAGGGTTAGGGTTAGGGTTAGGGTTAGGGTTAGGGTTAGGGTTAGGGTTAGGGTTAGGGTTAGGGTTAGGGTTAGGGTTAGGGTTAGGGTTAGGGTTAGGGTTAGGGTTAGGGTTAGGGTTAGGGTTAGGGTTAGGGTTAGGGTTAGGGTTAG